>CM043022.1:42105247-42134131 GCA_023690525.1 Holotrichia oblita
TCAATTTTCTCCGTCTTTTCTCTTTAATGGCTTCTTTTAGTCGGCTCTAATATTGAAGCGTAATATTCTCCGGTTATAGAAACACCTTTATCTTTATAATCAATCAACAATATTCCTTCCGAGTCCCAAAATACCGTTGCCATGACTTTCCAGCTGATTGTGACACTTTAAATTTCTTGGGAGGTGCTGTGCCCTTTTATGCCACTGCATGGTCTTCTTTGGACTCAGGTTCATAATGATGAACCCAAGTTTCGTCTCAGTAACAATTCGACTCAATACACCATCCTTGTCTTCATTACAGGGGTCAAAAATGCACGCGAACACTCTACGCGCTGTTGTTACTTGGTTGGTTACTTGGTTGGTTACTTGGTTTATGTTACTTGGTTGACGATAGCTCAAAGACTAACTGTCTAATAACAATGAAACTTCGTATTTATACTAATTATGAGTCGCTGCACAGGCCACCCCCCAATTCGCCTAATCACCCCTACAACCCGCTCATTCCGCGAATATAAAAACGCTCCCTCGTAGCTCAGTTTATTTATGTTTAAATGAAATCCTCACCAGCCTAAATAATAGGAAAAAAGTTGTCACAGTTTTTCTCAATATTAGCAAAGCCTTTGATAGGATAAATCATGATATCAATGAAGCTAGAGATGATGGGGATTTCGTGATCCAGCACTAAATATTATAAAGTCGTATCTGTCTCGTAGAAAACAAAAAATAGTAACTGTCCATAACGATGTTGACAACAGGATTGTATCCGAATGGACTGAACTTAATCGGGGTGTGTCACAGGGGTCTATTCTAGAACCAATTCTTTACGCTCTGTACGCTAATGAGGGGGTGGTGTGTGATCGGCACCCATTTTTTTTTTGTACCTGACGACTTTTTTGCGTCTTATTAAAATTTGGTTCTTTACGAAGTATTCTTACTTATTTGACTTGTTCCAAAGAAACTCTAAAGATACAAAATGCATAGCGTGTGAAAATGAATCTTGAAATAAAGCTTTCGCAAAAAAAAATCTTCCAATAATTCTTGTTTTAGAGGTTACATTGCATGCTGGATATATCGGTGTCTTCCATAGAAAAATTACATCGCGTGCAAATTTATCCCATTGTACTTCTGATTAAATTCAAGAGTACGAAGCAAATAAAAGAAGTTAAAGATACTCGTTATCCAATGGATAAAGTTTCCGTAAAGGCTGCTAAGGAAATGTACGAACACTGTTTAAAATTGGAAACTGAATATCATCACTTAATAACAGGTAAGTGCGTGAGAATTTAATCATTAAAAAAATTATTTCAATATCTAAATAATTACAGCTGCTATCCCTGCCGGAGTTAATATCGCATACATGTGTACGCAAGTGAAAGCAGCAATTGACGCCGAACATAACAAAAGTCAGTGGGTTCCTGTACAATAAATTAAGCTAATAGTAATTTCTTAATCAACGAAATGCTGCCATGTTTGCGCCCCAAAATGGTAAGCGGTATTTATAAAACTAATTTTAGAGATAATATACACTTTTTCGATAATTATTTAAAAAGAAACAAAAAAATGTGAACCAAATTTTGACGGCAATAACGTCGTTTTGAAAAAATTTTGTTACTTTTAGCTAGTATTAAACCAAATTTTTGATATTAACTTTTAGCGAAGTCTTCCTATTACAAGTTGTTAAAGAGGGTATTCTATTGAAAACAAAAGCGGCTCAAATTATAGAACGAAGTACTAATATTGTACCCATTTTAACGACAACACGAACATTTTTACCATTTACGTTTATGAATCTACAACTTACTCATATACCTTTTAATAATTATTATATTTAGGTGCTTAGGTTCCATTATTTTTCCTTTTGTTGCTGTTGTATACATATAACAATATTTATGCATTTTTTTCCTTTCGATTTATTAAAATGTATATGTTGTACATAAATTAATTACATATTTCATATTTAGATTAAGCCATTATGTTGAAAGATGCAATCAAATATCTCAAGTATTGTATCTTTAGACATTTGTTTTCTTTTAGATATATAAACATTTTTTTGTAAATAAGTGATATATTTTATATATTTTTTTCTTGATTTTTGTCATATTGTTATTTACACAAGAGATTATTTTTACAGTATTTTAAAAGTAAAGGGTGAGATGTATTTTTATCATTGTTTTTTAAGATATTGATAACGTTATACAGTTGTGTTTTAATTTAAGTTGTTGAATTGTTTTGTTTTTAAAAACGCATCAGCTTTTTAATGTGTAGTCATCAAGGTGGTTTGTACATTTTCTTTTATTCTGTGATTATTTTTTAATTAATCTTTTTTTTGGCTATGGCCTAAGTTTCTTTTAAAGAAATAAATTAACAGTAAATTATTGTTTTATTGTTTGATTTGATAAAAAGACCAAACTCCCACTTTTTCTGAGAAGTTACTATTTAGATTCTGTGTGGGTATGTTTTTTGAACGGCTCAAGTATTGCAAGCGTTTAGTGCAACAACTATATTAGCTATTGGAGCAAGTGGAACTCGAACAGGCCTGTCAAGTCAGTAACATAACGAAGATGGTTCAAATATCCGCTTTCGAAGACGGGAGGCATGGCCATCGTATACTGTCATCTAATAATCAAAGAGATTGGCCGGAAAAGTCATGACCACGATTTTTTGGAATTCGAAGGTTACAATCGTCTGGACTATTTATAGAAAGGAAGAACGATCACGGGATAGTGGTACAATGAATTATTGGACAGGTTTCGCGAAAAATTTGAGGAGACATGGATGCAGATGGATGGGAAATGAGTGCTTTTTTTACCATGCTAAGGCACCAACACATTCATCCGGAATGGGGCCGTCCCGTTTTTTAAATGTGTTAATAAATATTTTATTATGAAAAGTTACTATAATCTGATGTAGGTAATAGCAAAAATTATAATTTTAGTGTTACTGGAATTGCACAAAAAAAGAAAATAAAACCGATTATTTGTAAATCGCGCGTTTAGTGACGTGATAATGGTACTTCTTTTTATTGGCTTGAACTTGTAAGAATACATCAACGACAAACGTAGTAATGTACAAGCATTAGCTATAGGGCATGACAGGTGTGTTGACAGTGACAATTATTATAAAAAAGACGTTTTGACGATAAGACGTGTAGGTATATGAAATACATTTATGTTGTGGAATGAAATGTAATAGAACTTTCAGTCTTTAATGTGTGGTTTTTGTGTACTAAAATACGAAATGTAAAAACGTATAAGTAAAGCAAGAATTTGGAAAAGCCGTTAATTGCAAGCAATTATTAAAATTGGCAAACATGCTTCGTTCAAGGAAATTATAGTCCTCTTCGTGATAATATATTCTTGATTATAAATGGTCATTCTATACAAGGATTCATTGGCAGCGGAAGTGATCTGAACTTGTTAAAAGCCAACAGTTAGGTGCAGATGGGAGCGCCACGTCTGAAGTAAAAGTCAGTGAACACATTCTTAAAGCCGATATCGTAATACAGAAAACCATCTAGACGTAGCTAAACCAGGGCATGAGAAGAAAATTAGCGAAATTATAACTAATTATAAACCAAAACACCCTAAACAAACGAAGATATGCACAAAAATTATATAAGTACACTCATTTTTTGCAGATGTAACTACTCTCTTTTTGGGTTTAGGCTTTAGGTTTTCGATAGAATGGTTGAGTGGAAGAGCAGATGTCAACTTTTAGTGACGCATCTGAACTCCAACGCCACTTTTCACTTCATTATTAATATTAATATAGAAATACTTTTGATTTTTTTGTAACATACATATGTTGGAAATAAAGATGCTTTTCCGGATTGATTTTAAAATTGGTCTTGCAACGAAATACAAAACATTTCATGATTAATTGATATCAAATAAGATTCAAATAAAAATAAACCAGGATTCCAAAGGTGATAATGTTAAAAAATACACAAATTAAAACTGAAAACTAAGCACACCACAAAATAATAACAATACAATAGTTTATCAAACAAATATGAAAATAAATACTATGACAGAATACAGATTGACAGGAGGTGGATTTCGTTTGATGTTTACGTAGCTAACAAAAAAAAAGAAAGATTGCATTTCTGATTAAGAAAACATTGATGTGTTATTTCTATCTCTCCATATCATACTTTTGGCAAGCTTCTCTGTCAATTTACCATTATCACGTCATAAATGCGGTAAATTCAAACTTTGATATTTTTTCTTGGCATATTTATTAATATTATAAAAAAAAAGAAAATACGTAGATACTATAATTTAATGTACACTTTAAGAAAAAAATATAAAAAAAAAATCCGGGACGGCCCCATTCTCGCTCCCAAATTGCGTGAACTATGCTAGGGATTGCTGCTGCACTTACTTATCCGAACTTGCTCCTTGCATTTTTTTCTATTGTCTACAATAAAACATGTTTTGCGCGATGGGAGGGGGAGAGGACAATCACCTCAGGTGTGTTTTGAAGAGGTGGAAAATCGTATTTTTTGGAGGGGCTAAAAAAATGGTAGAAACGTTAATGAAAAATGTTGAGACTCATGTCTTCATTCCTAAATATTCCGGGTATTTATTGATCCACCCTCGTATATCACCTCATTAGACTGACTTTAATTAAATTGCTAATTGCATTGATGCAATACATGTTCGTTAAAGTTGTGGTGCTCATTAAAAGGGTACTTCGTCCGACATTTACATCTGATATAAACATGTAAACCAATAATAATTAATATACAGTATAATGGTTTTTTAGTGGAGTATAAATTACGAATTTGACAATACCACGACTATTGTAGCTCTAGTGACACATAGGACTAAGCTCCGCCCATTTTATCCTGTTGAGAGCGAAGGGGTTGAGTTAATATTACGTCAACCTTTTAATTATACTTCTCTTAATAATAATAATAATAATAATAATAATTTTAGATGGAACTTTACATTTAGAAATAATGAGAAGGTTTTTGAGGGCTCGATCTTAGAGATTCTAATTTAAGTTATGAGTATTGTATGTAATAAAATGCCAAAAACTGCCATAATGTAGCATGTAGTGACGAGGAACGAGGACTTTATACAAGATATTTTGGGCACTTTCTTGAATAGATCATGTAAGGAGGCAAAATATCATTTCTTGACAGGATGTAGCACCTGCTATCGAGAGACTAAACGTCTTCTGGACATTTTTTTAACGACAAATGGATTGGAGCTAACAGAGCTACTTCATGACGTCCAAGATAACCTAATTTGACCTTACTAGTATCTTTTTTTTGTGTGTGTTGTGGATGCTTTGTTGCAGTGACTCCGTAAGCTGTATTACTTGTGTAATACCCAGACAAGTAATACAGCTTACGCGGTGTAGTTTTGTGTGTGTAAATTGTGTTCAAATTGTTTTGTGACCATCATACCGTCTTTATAATGCCGCACTGTTAACCACTTTGCTCTCAACAGCGAATGGTAAGTCGATCCGGATTTCAACTCCCTGAAAAAATGTCGCCGTCTCTCCAGAGAATTGAAACCTAACCACTGCACGGCTATCGACCTGTTTATGTTTTAGACGATAAAATAATGGTAAATTAAAAAAAAAACTTTAAAACAAATACGTTTTTATTTTATTATTGTTTCATGATTAGTGTTCTCTACAAAATTTATGTTTTAGAAACCAGCCAAAAAAAAGACAAATGTTGACACGATTGACACTTCTAGTTACCGTAACTTCCTGGTGTTCCCAATCTACTTTATCAAAGAAATTAAATTGAACGGAAGGAAAATTTGGGAAAAATTAAACGGTATACAACGACTACAGAATTAAAAAAAATTGTTTGTTTAGATTATTTCAAATATGGTAGAGTAGGAATAATAAGAAACACATTAGTAATATATATTTAACAACAGTTTAGTTAGTTTACAACAGTTATATCTCTTACTATATTACATTTATAGGATTTCTACTAAGAACTAGAAAGAGGAAAACAACGATTTAAAGTAACACATACTATATGATAAAGAAATCTTTTATCACTATTCATTGTCTTTCATGTGTAGTAATAACTTTTAACGAAACTATACACGAGCCTTTATGTTTTATATATTAAAATATAAATTTCAAAAAAATAATCAACAACTTATACATACGTTTAATACATAATATACAGGTATTCACTAATTAATTTTTCTGAAAATATTAGTTAGAAATACATATGAACACCTATATATTTTACTATATACATATACATAAATATTATATAATAAGTAACATACATAATTAATTATAAAAGATTTTCGACTTTTTCTTAAACCAATTTGGTACGTATTTATCTTCTTTATTTCGTGGACTTCTTGAGGTTACCCGAAACTCTGGAATATCGTAGCATTTACACACACAACAAGATGGAAATTTGAACCAATCCGCAAAGATTCCTTTGCATTCGTTGTTAGGATCGTAGGCGAGTAATCTGTGTAAACGATACTGCTGTTCACATTTGCAACCATCCCTGCAATACATTTGCCTGTGTTCGTATGTACATTTCTCCCAGTGCACGTATTGTTCGTAGGGATAAAGGTTTAACAACGCTAGGACGTCACCTCTTGTGTTGTTTGCCCAAAAAGGAGCGACTACTTCTTGCTTAACTGGACATGCATTTCTGCAACAGAAATTACAGAATTAATCAGGATATATAATTAGGATTCCCCTTTAAGTTTTAACATGAAACTATAGTTTAATGAACTAGGTATACCTAACAGCATCGTTTGACTACGAGCTTCGGATTCTCCGCATAACCATAGCAATTAAACGAACGTAACTGAAAATTGCTTGCGAATTTTCGAAATAACACCGACACAAAAGCTACAGTTAATCATGTTCATATTAAATATTCCAATAATTACTGTAACAATAGATGGAAATTTCTTGAATGTTTCGTATTTCACGTTTGCTTAATAGAATACTACCGTTACGGATAAATATCAATGAAGGTTTACTTATTGTGTGCTCAGAAATAGATTACAATCAGTTGAATCAGTGAAATTGTATATCATTGAAATGATTGAAGTGATTCAACACGGTTCGCGAGGTGAGAGTTATTTAAAGTATCTTTTATTTCCGATATAGTCAACTGTACACGCATAACTTCCTAGGCTTAAAAATTGGAATTCATATTAAAACGTTGCTGAAAGTTTGTCACTTCAACGATATAGGTATCAATAAGTTTGGGAAACATATTTTGGCGGTTTAATATGCTTTTCAGATTTAATTTAATTTATATCATAAAGGAACGGACTAGAAAGAGTGCGTCATCGCTTTCTATTTGATCGATTATAAATGAACATCACCTTTTTAAACTCTCTAAGTGGATGTGTTAACTCGGTTTTTTTTTAACAAGCTAAGTTTTATGGCGTCATAAAATTTCACATGATATAATGGTAATTCCGTTTCTTGGTAACACACATCACTAACATTATTAATTTTCTATGGAATTTGAATTCGAAATGTTTTTAATTTTGGTGTAGTTGCCATCTAACAAACTGAAAACATGGTAAATGATGCTTTAATTTTGTCTGGTTCTTGTAAAAAACTTTCTACAATTCAAGTGTTCTACAAGACTTGTGTTTTACCACACCCCTGTATCCTGGGAGTCCCCTCACTGAAGCAACACACATCATCAATCTAGCAAGAAACACACAAGAACGGTCTGAAATGGGTACCTTGACAGAGTAGTCACTATACAGTACTCACACAGTAGTGGAGTCACTATAAGGAGGAGTTTGGAGATAAACGACGATGAAAGCATCTAAGATTGTTTATTGTGACTAACTTCAATCATTTTGGACATCGAGTAATCTTAGCACCAACATTTCTAGCCCAATATAAAGGCTATCTAGGAGAATAAAAGGACTTAGGAACTCAGGTTCGGCCTTAGAAGTGAAAGAAGGCCATTGACGATCAATTACGCTGTGGGAGTTCCCCAAGGTCAGTCAGATTTTTCATTAGGAAAAAATATATTTTTCACCTAAAGTCGTTGAACCATATCCGAAAGCTATGCCAAGGAAAAATGCCAAAAAAGGGGGCAAAGCCTGGAAGGGAAATGATGTGATGTGCATATAATAAAAGCTGACTGTAGAGATAATTGGGCATCCCTCCTGCGGCCCGCGGGACGTACGAAACTCGACGATACGGGTACTAAACGACGCCGTAAGAATTTTTCTAATCGGTAGGCTAGGTTTCGCCGCGATCCGACTTTAACCGCCTATATCTCCTCGACGGTTACCTCCACGCGAAAAGTGCCTATGTGCAAATATATTCTCCTCGGCGAGTACTATTCGAATATCGATAAAGATATCGGGTCCCATTAAAAAAAATGCGATCGGCGTCGCGACGCCGACGCCCGATCGAGTACGACGTCGAAAGACGTACCCCGCGAATTCGCCATATCAACAATACCGATTTCCAAAATTTCACTTTTCCAACGCCATTCTAAACGGGTTATTTTTTAATTTTTTTCTACCAAAATTATGATAAGAGGAATCAAATATTAAACTCGAAATTTTTTGTGTCGTTTTTATGAAGGAAACAAAGAGTAATATATAACGAATCAAATATTAAACTCGATAACTTGGTCGTTTTTTTAAGGAAAAAAGGGTAATATCTAAAATATTATTTTTTTATTATACATCTCCGGAGTTGGCGCTGCTTTTTTGGAGTAGGCGCTGCTTTTTGGAGTTGGCGCTGGTTTTTGGATTTGGTTAGCTATGGTTAATACGCTTAAAAGTTGTGGAGCCGGTTAAGATTAGCGGAAATGCTGGTCGGTGGGCCGGAAGAGTTCGGTCCAAACTCGAAGACTTTGGGCGGGTCAGCTGGTCCAAACTCAAAGAGTTTGGGTGAAAGAGTTTGGGTGGGGGCTACTAATTGTAACTGATATTCACCGAAAACTTCCAAATCAAGCTGACCAGCAAATAAAAACAAAGATGTATAATGAAATAAAAGAGAAGAGAAAGAAGTGTAAACGGAGCCTTCAACTTGATGAGCATTTGCTTAAAAATAAGCTGACAAAAAAAGAAATAAAAAACCAAGAAAGAAGTAAATAAAGGCTGGCACAGCAAGCTATAAATCTGGCCTTAATTCTACTTATTTAAATAAATATATAACTCTTTATATACTTACACTCCTTGTGTTTTATAACTCATCGACGGATGCAATTTTTCTTTTTGAGCGACTACATCTTGGAACAACATAGTTTCAACAGTCTCTTTTTTCCTTAATCCCTCCGTTGTCGTTTCTTCTAGGCTTATAGTAGTATCTGTTATCGGCTCAGTTGTTGTAGTAGTAGCAGTAGTAGTCTTATCTGTCGTGTTTTCTGTAACAGTTTGATTTTCATATACCTCGTAAAAGATCTCAGTGATATTGTCTTCTAGAGTCTTTGTCGAAGCTGTACTGACCACTGTGTTTGTCTCCATGATTCGCTGCGTCGTCGACCTAACCTGCGGAACAGTTCGTAAATCGCCTAATTTAATACTTTTCGTAGGTTCTTCGGAATATATAAATTTCGTATTCAACACATCTTCGATTTTACCATCGTCCTGAAGGAGACGCGGTGTATTCTCATCGTTTTGATGCAATTCGTTATCGAATTCGACATCTTTCGCGTAACGACTCTTAAAGTCGCCGTTCATATAGAGATCGTCATCCGCGTCTGAGTAATAGGAAAAGCTTTCGACGTCGTTCGATTCTAATTCTCTTCGTAGAACACTTATATGTTGCTGATCCCCGTACATCCGTCGCATAAGTCCCTGATTTTCCCTAACGAAACGACGGACTGCATGCCAAGGATACATAGTGCCGGCTGTTGTGCAAAAAGTATTCAGTGCTAGATCGCAAGGTGGTTGAAGCATACGTGTTGATCGAAAGCGTTTGCACGCTCCTTGATCCGGACCAGAATCGTATCCGTAACTTGTCGTTTTGGATGCGTATATCTGCAAAAAAAAAGTTTTATAGAAGAAATAGTTTCGTATTTTATGAGTTTGATTTAAAAGGACTTAAAAAGAATTGTTTATTTTATTATGAGATGAGTTAGATCAGCTCCTAATTATTTTTAGCGCAGATGATAGATTGTATGTTAAATTAAATCCCAAAGTAGAAATAAATACAGGGTGTCCGCGAAATAAAATGCCAGCAGTCAAGGGGTGATAGCTTTAACGATTTAGAAACAAAAACATTTAATACACCATGGGTCTATCGGTAAACGTAAACGAGAAAAAAAATTATTTCTAAAAAACCGTATTTGGTCAAACTCTACAAGAAAACTCATCCACATTGCTTCTTAAAAAACCATATCAAAAATTTAGAGTTGAAAATAACTGAAAACAACGACGAAAACGTAATTAATTCGTAATTATTTAATTAAATAATTCGTTTTCGTCGTTGTTTTTCAACTCTAAACTTTTGATATGGTTTTTTGGTTTTTAAGAAGTAATATGGAAGAGTTTTCTTGTAGAGTTTGACCAAATAAGGTTTTTTAGAAATAATTTTTTCTCGTTTACGCTTACAGATAGACCCATGGTGTATTAAATGTTTTTGTTTCTAAATCGTTAAAAGCCATCACCTCTTGACTGCTGGCATTTTATATCGCGGACACCCCGTATATAAAATACAGATACTTTGGTAACGAAAACAAATTTCATTTCGCAAATGCTTTTTCACATGAGGGATGGTAAGTGATTGGTGGACTTGATTCAGTTGAACTCTATATTCGACGCAGTTTTTGACACAAAATCAAGTGAGAAAACCTACAAGGGCAGTTCAGATAGTATTGCCCCTGACATAGAATGAAACGACTTAGGATGATAAAATTATTTACTTTTCAACATAGTCCCTTAAGAGGTTGACACAACTTGGTATAACGATGGTAAGGACCTTTAACGCCTTCAGAAAAATGTTTCGTCTTGGGCTGCAAACCGATCGTTCACTTCTCTATCATCAGTGTGTCATCGTCCCGAAAGTGAGTCCACGAAGGTGTTTTTCGAAAATGGGGAATACATGGAAATTATTAGAGAGGACAAATTTGGAGAAGAGAACGACTGTTAAGCCTTTATTATGAATCGCAGCCATTGAAACACAGCAGGAGCGTTGTCCTGATGAAATAGCACACAATGTCTAAGTCTTTCTCGCCTTTTTTCTTTGATGGAATTACGCAGTTTCCAAAATTAAAGCAGCATAATATTGTCCAGTTATAGTCTGAACTTTCGAGGGGTGGTGAATCCTTGTGTATCCTTTCTATGCTTTGCCTTTTTTAACTCATGATCACAAAACACGATGATTGACATGCAGCATTCTTGTGTGGGGTGTAATTTAGAACACAAAGAGAGCATCTATTTATTGAATGAGAGTTACTACACTATCAGGTGTATATATACAGGGTCACATAAAAAAAAGTACATTGCATAGTGCCACACAATAGAGGACACTAAAATAAGAAAAAAAGTTCCTATGAACATGGGTCCGCAAGACCTTCGGTTAAAAGATACGGGGTGTTGATTTTTTTTTAATTTATTTGCAAAAACAATGATTAATTAAAACAAAAAATTAAGTTTTTAGAAGATGTTCAAATTGTTGCCCTTGTACTTCAATACATTTTTCCATTCTTCTTCTTAATGATTGACGGCATCTTTGAAATATTCCTGGGTTATTACGAAATCTATCTGCCGATTCCATAATTCTTATCCACAATTGTTCTTCATTATGTATTTCTACAGCATAAACATTTTTCATAAATCCCCAAAATGAAAAATCGAGGGGATTAAGGTCGGGACTACGAGCTGGCCAGGGTACAGGCCCCCTCGACCAATCCACATATTTCCAAATCTCCTGTCCAAATATTCCCTTGCCACTCGAGAAAAGTGAGCTGGCGCCCCATCATGCATGTAATACATTCTTCCAGTAATGGCCAATGGGACATCCTCTAATAATGTGTTTAAATCATTCTCCAAGAAATTTCGATACAGTGCACCTGTCAATCGATTGGGCAATCGAAATGGGCCAATTAAATAATTGTCAATTATACCTGCCCACACATTAATTGAAAACCCATATTGGTGACTTCGAATTACAGTTTGATGAGGATTTTCATCACTCCAATGGTGCATGTTATGTAGGTTCAGTATACCATCACGACTAAAACCAGCTTCGTCAGTAAACAAAATTGATGAAATAATGTTTTGTCTTTGGTTTTGCAACCATTGGCAAAATTGTACACGAGGAACAAAGTCATGTTCCAATAGTGAATGAATTTTTTGGAAATGATATGGGCGAAGAAGTTATTCTTTGAAAATTTGTCTAACTGCTGATTCACGGTTAAGGTTTCGTACCGCTGAACTTGTTTTTCTGGTGCTTGTTCTTGGATTATTTTCTACCATTCGTAAAACAGTTTCTTCGTTTCGCACAGTGCGACGAGTTCTGGAAACCCCACTATTCAAGTTTGGTTTTCTAAAAGAGCCATCTTCTCTCAAACGCCTATGCACATCAATAAATGTTCGAACATTAGGAACTTGTCTTAAAGGATATCTTTTTCGATAAATACGTTGAGCTTCGTAAGAATTTGATCTAGCTTCGCCGTAACACATAATCATGTCCCTGTATTCTTCAAAAGTGTAGTGAACCATTTTTGAAAGCAAATTTGAATAAACAGTGAGAAAACCAATGAAAAACTTAACTCACGAACACAAAATTCCTCAAACAACAATTACATCAGTTTGACAAGTGTCATTATGACACATTATTCAATTGTTATTTTTTGATTAATTAGCGTGCATTGTCGGCTTTCAGATGCATTTGTACTATTTTTCAAAAAAAAACTCAAAAATAGAAATAAAATTCAACACCCCGTATCTTTTAACCGAAGGTCTTGCGGACCCATGTTCATAGGAATTTTTTTCTTATTTTAGTGTCCTCTATTGTGTGGCACTATGCAACGTACTTTTTTCTATGTTACCCCGTATATATCAGGAATGATTAATAAAGCAGCTGACCTAAATCACTCAATCAACGCATGTATTACCTAAATCACAATTATTTTTATGAATTAACTAAATACCTATTTAAAAAGTTATCTCGTAAAATTTCGAATTTAAAATGTAAACTTTTAAAGTTATTTAAATTAATTTACACCATCAAATATACTAACAATCTACAATGGTTTTAATACATGTGCTACAGGTCAAGACATGCATAATATCACCGTTAGCTTTTTTTCTTCGATTCTCTCGAAGATTGATCTCCTCTAATTAAATACACACACCTATTACTCGTTCTAGTGGTTCTATTGGTTGACGAGCTATAAAAGTAAAATTGTATTTAACATAATACTTTTAGGCTAGGTCCAGAAAATATATGTGTGCCACATGTTACGTGCACATATATGAACATGGTAGATATTACATTTAACATTTCGTCAATACTATCTCGTTTTTGTTTTTAATATTTAAGAACTTCAATTAAAATAATGTTTGGAATCAATAATGACTAGTTTAATGATGTAAGTAATAGTGATTAATTCTGTGTAATAATAATACAGAATAATATACAGGGTGTTTCAGAATAAGATGCTGATCCTTAAGGGTGTCAATCCTTACGAGATTTTATGAAGAAAAATTGAAATAAACCTATGTCCTAAACCTCTTAAATTTTAAGCTACAGGGTATTCAAGTTTTAAGAAAAGTATCGTTTTTTTATCATAACTTTAACATCTTCCTAGACATTTTTTATAATTTAGATTAGCTGGTGAAAGTGGCCACCACCTGCATGTATGAATCCTTCAGCTCTTTTCCTCATTGAGTCTCGTACTCTTTGAAAAATTCCTGGAGTATTCCTGATAGTGTCACGACAAAGTATTATGCGATTTCTCAACTCCTCTTGGTGTGTATTGGGGTGCTATAAACCAAAGTCTTAAGGTGTCCCCCACAGGAAAAAATCTAGTCTGTTTAGATCTGGGGATCTAGGTGGCCACGACTGTGTTCCTCCCCGCCCTATCCAGCGATTTCTATAAAATTGATTTAAAAATTCCCGCGCCTGGAGACTGAAATGTGCAGATGCACTATCGTGCATAAACCACAACGATGACGGATTAAAATAGGAACGTCGTCTAGCAAATTCGGTAAACTCTGTTCAAGAAACTGACGATAAGCGTTTCCATCCAATCTGCCTGGTAGAAAATAAGACCCAAATAAATAATCACCAATAATTCCAGCCCAAATTTTTACCGAAAATTGGTTTTGGTAGCGGGATTCTGTGATGGCATGTGGGTTTTCTTCAGCCCAAAAATGATTATTATGAAAATTTCTTATTGCGTTCCTGGAAAAATTAGCTTCGTCTGTAAATAAAAGAGATCAGGAAAATGAAATAGGTGTCATTCTAAATTAATATATCAGGAACAATTTAAGATTAGACTACTGTTGCATGAAACGACGAAATATCTTCTTTTAACAAGTGGTTTAACAGTATCTACGTTCCTTAAAAAAGACAGAAATATATCCATAAAAAGCAAACTTTAAACAAAATCTATGTAAGGAGATCTTCGGACCAAATGTGTTTGAAAAATGGTTTCAAAGTTATTGATTTTTGCCCAAAGACAGAGCCTACAAAATTGGTATTACCTGGTAGAATTACAGGTTTGTTCTACTTTCGAAAAATAAAGATCTTTAGATGTCAGACGCGAGCGCATTTGATAAAAAGAGTTCTGTTTCTTTCCGAATTGCTTTTGAATTATCAGTTATCTGTGCTGGTTCTGTACCAACAATCCACAATTATTTCAAACCGTCACAGATCGTTCATGCTCCAAGGTGTGGACAAGGTTCGACTAGTTTATCAACGCATACACTTTATCATATTTAATTCACTTGCAATATCAAGTTCGTCCTCTTCGGATGAAGACGAAAAAATCATGCAAACGATCTGTGGCATCGAGATGCTTAGAGATGTTCCAAAGAACGACGAATTTAGTGAATGTACAGTGCCCTTATTAAATGAAAATGAATTTTAAAAGCACTTTAGGTATCTACTACTTGAAACTATTATATTCGATTGGCTTTATTTACATAAAATTGATATTTATACAGGGTAACTGATAATGAAACGGTCATACTTTACAGCGTGTTAGTAGAGATCATTTTCAATAAATACCGCCCATTTTCCCTTATTCAAAAGTCATCCGTTTTCACGGTTCACTCAAACTTAAATCAAAAGCGGAAGTTTATTTTTTTTATTTGTCCAAGTGTGTATTAGTCAGTATCCCAGTTGTTCCCAAAATCCACAACAATTCAAGTCGTTTTGTCAGATTTACGAACCAAAACAAGCCTTACGGCAACGATAATCTACAACTGCTTAGTGGGTAGGGGTGGGGTGATGAGGAGGAGAGGAGTTGGGAGGGAGGGTGTAACCAAAAATGTGAGAGTGGCCGAAAACGTCGCCAATTTGGTGCCTCATCCTTGAGTATTTACAGGACATGGCTCCTTACGACTTCTTCCTATTTTGGAAGTTGTAAAACGCTATGAAAGGAGAAAGTTTTGACAACAGTGGGTCATGCTGATAATTGCGTTCCCAGAAATGTTTAGAAGATTGAACATCAAACCGCTGGTAAACTGCATTATCTATATCTATGTGTTTATTTAATGGTTGAGGATACTAAGTAAATAAATTTCAAATAAACTAACAAACAAAAAAACAATTCTAAAATCAAGGGAAGAATAATGAAATAAAATTTAATAACACTAGGGAACAATGATCTTTCATCTATACTTCACACAGGAACAAGGTTGTGATTTGCAAAAATCGCGGTAAATTTAAAATTTGTTTTCGATTGACTGATAATTGGCTGTCCACTAAGTAGAATAACATCTTCATGAACACTATATAATAAAACATATTTAATGCTTCTAATTGCGCTTTTTTGAGCTTCGTCCAATTTGTCATATTTCGTTTGACATATCCGTTGCTTTGGTGGCGTCTCTATATCTCTGATGGCATCAAACACCGTCATTTTGATAATCCCAACTTCATTTGCTGGTTGATGAAGCTTTGCCCACTTTGTTATATGCCTGCACTTTGCATTTTTTGAGGAACCTGTGAGTTGACGTTTATCAAAACCACCAAATGTATAAACAAGAAAATTTAAGGAAAACTGTTCAAATAGTACTTTCAATAAGTTAATATTATAATTGGAACTACTGTCAGGGAAATGAAACTAAAATTGATCAATACCACACTTACTTCTCAGGTTCTTCAGATTAGTGGAAGACAAAGCGGATAATTGATCGTCGGTCGATCTGGTTTAAAAAATCTGTTACTTATATAATGGATGGAAAAGGTATCACATGTGTGGGATGCCACCTCACACCATAACTGAACCTTCATTAAACGATGCCAATACAAAATTTGATCCCATTGGTCATCATTTTAATACTGATGTCCACACCTAAGTTCTAATCCCCCTACACGATGACTTTTTTTAGTTTGCCGACTTTTATTGGCGCACTTGACTAAAAACTAAATTCTTCTTACTACCAGGCTCACTTATGGTGGTTCTACAACCATTTTCCATTAAATTGCTTGCTTGTTTTCTAGATTACCCTTTCAAAGATTTCATTTTAAATTGTTGTTACAGCCATAACGACGACATGTCGACAACAAATTAAAAGAAAACGTGGAAGAAAATAAATTCCTGTTTTAAATGTAAAACATTCAAGATGCTATAAAATAATACTTAAAATTAAGAAGTAAACTGTTGAAAATAAATAGTATTCAAGACCAATGATTTTTCCGTCATCTTGGCCTTGTGCGTGCATCAATAAGATGTATGTGGGTCAGTAGAGTGGGGTACATGAACTCACTATTGCTTTCACGTTTCGATAGCAATTTTACGCGTTAGAACCATCAATTCTGGAAAAGTTGTTATTGCTCGCGTCGTTTCTTCGTATCAAGTAATCATCGTATTTCTCTTTTTTCTCTATAGTTTGCCGCGTCCTATCGAATGATATACACCACAATAACAACAACAACAACGACAAGAAGGGGAAAAAAACACAACAGTTTCAATGTCCGGAATGCATTATATGTACGTTTCGTAGAAGTGGATGGATATATTTTCACTACCGTTCAAATAAGACGGAAAGGTCTAGAAGCAAAAACCTGTAAAGAAAGTTGTTTTTGTCGTAAAATTGGACGTTTCAATCGATTTCAACGGATGCTGAGCGGTCTCGGAATGACATGCACAATGAAATTTCTCTGATCTTGAACCTGCGTTTGAACTTTTTAAAGGCCGACATGTGCATCGGCCGCCTTTTAAACAGAACTTTCCTTTCACTTTATAAATTTTGCCTCATCTCGACGCATTCATATCGGTAAATTAAAATTATCGTTTTTAAAAAAAATGAGTGAATTTTCTAATTAATAAGTAGGTATTTATAGTACAACACGTAGGTAACTAACAAGTCACTTTGAAGAATTTCTAACTACTACAAATCTATTTGACCTATATTCTCTGTGCTTATATCTCTATTAATGACTAGATTTTCTGCAAGATCTTTCTTATTTACTCTGACCTGCAGTGTGACATTAAGGGGCACTAAAGATGTCTCAAAGGTCCTCTCAGAGTTGGCTGAAGTTGTAGAGTTTTATACGAATCTTGAAAGTGTATTGGATTAGCTTTATCCAATACATACAATACAATTATCTGGCCAAAATAAATTTCTTGAGTTCCCTTAGATCGAAAATGTATTGAGCACAGTTCATAAATCGCATCTGGATCTTTTTGATTGTATGATAGCCCTTGAATTGCGTAGTGCTGTGCACTCTCAGTTTCATCCTCTTCCTCACAGAAACGGCATCCTGTTATCTCTGCTAGCCCAAATGCTTTCTTTTATCTTCCGAACCAACAATGACCTGATAGGATTCCTGTCAGTAATTGAAGTTAGTTCCCAGAGTTGTTTTCGTCTCTCTCATTCCATGTTGATCAAACCAGTGCTTGATTTTCCTTGGATCAGCTTCTTTTTTAAAATTTCACTCCTATTGTGCTACCCACAACTCGGTGGAAGAGTGAGGGAGTGCGGATCCGAATTCAATCCATCAGTCGACTTGTCACTGGAGATCAAACTTGGGTTCATCATTATGACCCTGAATCCAAACAAAAGTCGATGCGGTGGCATGTTATGGGCTCCAGCCCTCCCAAGAAGTTTAAAGTCACCCCTTCTGCAGGAAAAATAATGGCGACCATTTTTTGGGACTGTCAAAGAATTTTGTTAATTGATTATATGAATGAAGGTAGTACGATAACGGGGAGTATTATGGAAACCTGATGCATCGCCTTAAAGATGCTATTAAAGTGAACTGACCGCAAGGTGTCTTGTTGCTCCACGAGAATGCACCAGTGCACAATTTCAGACTTTCAAAAGCTGCTGTAGCTGATTGTGGCTTCGAAGAAATTGAACATCCGCCTTATAGTCCAGACTTAGCACCCAGTGACTATTTTTTCTTCCCAAATCTCAAAAAAAAAACATTAAGGCGGACAAAATTTAAGGACAATGATGAAGTTATAGCAGCAGTTGACGACCATTTTGCGGAATTTGAAGAATTTGGATTAAAGATGTTATTGAAAAATAAAATTTTGTTTTTTGCTCTAGTCTTTTGTTTTCATGCCTTGTGGGGAAATATTAAAAACGACCCTTCGTATGACTGATCCCGCAAAAAGTTCAGGCTCCAAAAAAGGTGTTATCACTCCCTTTTTTGCGAGTTTGTCTACTTTCTTATTTCCATCTATTCCGGTGTGTCCCAGCACCCACATGAGGATGACTTTGTTTGTCTTGCCTAGCTCCTTTAGCTTAAACAAGCATTCCCAAGCCATTTTTGAACTGATTGTATAGGAGCTCAGCACATTAATGGTTCCTTAATTGTCGTTCAGGGTGATAAACTCCTGCTTCTGGTCGCTTCTTTCAAAATTAAACTGGACGCATCCTTCTATAGCGTGTATTTCCGCCTCCTTCAGGTTGTTCTGAAGCCGTCTGTCACCATAATATGACATTCCTGTTGAGTTTCGTGATGGTATTCTGATTCCATCCACTCCTGAAGTCTAACCTCGTGATAAAGTCTATTGAAAAGCTGAATTTCTTCAGCATTTCATCGTGGGGTGTCGTCTCCAAGTAGAATTTTCGATTTCCGCCTGATGATGGCCTCTCTCATCAATGGTTTCACAGAAATTGACTTAAACTTTGGCTTGTTTAAACTATCAAAATAGTCCACCAAAAATCTTTGATAATAATTAACAGGGTTCCAATTAGCAGTGTCCCAACTCTGGTAGGTTTGTGTTGCAAAACATACGCCAGCTTTGTGTAGCACTTATGAAGAGAACACAATTATACGTAGGACGTGATGCTCCTCACGTTTCTCAACATTTATTATATATTTCTTCTTCTTATAAAAAAACTTAGCAATATGAACAGCAAAATGTTATAAATTTCTTCTTCTAATTCGATTCTGGTTGTAGGAGAAATTATGGCATCCTTTTTCAGTATTTCGCTACACCTTTAGAGTCTCCAATCGCCACTGGAATAATTAATTAATAGTGCTACAACATTTAGAGCGAGATTATGTATGTAACTCACCCCTGTAACAATTGACACACAAGCTCGTTTCTTTAGCAACTCTCTGCTCCACATTATACTAAACAAACCTGCTAGCTTTGGATAAGGTTAGCTAGCTTTTGGTCTCCTTTTACTTTATCCCAGGATATAAATCACAATCAAGAGGTGTATTCTCTCATATATACATCAATTCATTCTGACACGATTATATTCGACTTTTATCTAAATTAGAAATACAAATTGATCTTGTTTCTATCCAATGTTTAAATTATCTAACTGTTAGTTTATATTATGTGTAAATAAGCGATTTAAATGATAACTAACTTCAACAAATTTACATTAATTATCGGCTATTGATAGACGAAAACTAATACCAGTGGCGTAGCCAGGGGGGAGGGCCCGAGGGGCCCGGACCCCCTCGGAAATTGTACTGTATCCATAATTCAAATTTTATTGAAAAATATTAAAATAAATTTTTTCGGTAGAAACGATAAATCTAAATAGATCTGAGGAATATTAAGTATCTATTGCAACAGTGCACAGTGCATACTCACACAGAGTTGCCAGGTTGGGCGATTTATGGCAATTTGAGCAACTTCTGAAAATTGAAATTGCGACAACTTTTTTGTAGAAATCGCAAGTCGCAAATTGAGCGATTTCAAATTGTTCAGGTTGCGCTTAATTTGATTAATTTTATTATTTACTGTACAAAAATACTTCTCAAACGGGTCGATGGCCGCAGTGGTTAGGTGGCTGACTATCGTTGTGGGAGGATGATAGGTGCCGGGGTTCAATTCTCTGGAGGGACGGTGACATTTTTTCAGAGAGTTTAATCCCGGATCGACTTGCCATTCGCTGTTGGGAGCAAAGTGATTAACAGCGCGGCATCATAAAAGGCGATATGGTGCCGTCACAAAGCCATTGAACACAACTTACACACACAAAATACACCGCGAGAATTGCAGTGATAGCCAGACAAGTGATACAGCTTACGGAGCCACTGCAACTAAGCACCCACCACACATAAAAAAACATATGTTATAGGAAAATTTTAGTACCTTTCATTGTAGGGGTTACACATTTTATATTACAAAGTTTGTTCGCTGACGTGTGTTTACCACACAATACCCGTAAGAATTTATAATGCATTACATGATTTCTAGTCGGGAGTTGGTCTTTCGCGCTTCAACTGTGACAACTGTTAGAATTTGGATGATTTAAAAATCCTTCCTTTTAGGCCCCTCCCAAACCAAAATTCTGGCTACGCCACTGACTAATACACTTCGTAACGGACTGTTGTCGTAAAACTTTTTTGATTTAATTAAATTGTTGAATTATTAGTCGGTTGTGGCACAAAATTTAAAATCTGAATTATGGTTTTTACTTAACAGGGTCAACCTGCAATTGCCCTGTCAATGTTAAATACAGTTATTAAATATTTATGTATGTTTTAAGATACGCCCTGGGTATATAGTTAGCGATTGATAAAATAAGAAACGATAATATAATTCGTGAGGTTTTATTACCTACATTTCGATTATCCATCAACCCAGATGTATGTACGCCTTATAATTACCGGTTGGTAAAACTCAATTTCTTTAAAAGCAATGCGTAAGCTATATGCTTACGTACCGTTACTAATTACGTTTTATTCGGATATACGAATGAGAATCAGAAAATAAGCGTTTAAGATAATAATTATAATTGACCGTATCAGGATATCTGGAGCGCATTTAAAACCTTCAAGCGATCGTAATTTTGACAATAATGACACCGAACTCGTGTGAGTGTTATAAAGAAGATTGTACATACATAAATTGCATTATTATTTGGTAAAAAATTTTTTTTATAAACCTAAACAATTCATCCACTTATAAACGAATAAAAGTTCAGAATTAATTATTTTTGTCATATTTTTTAAGCCAAGTTCAGAAATGTGTAGCATAAGCTTTGTTGTTTTTTGAGACAAATAATATTATGTCACTTACATCATTTTTTTACACCACACTAGAATAGAAATTTCCATTTAGACAAAACACAAATATGTATAATAATTTGAAAAGCAATTAACTTTGTTTGTCATAGGTATATACGATGTACTTAAACAAAGTCAATGACCTATTGCGTTTGTAATATATTAAATCTAATTTATTTCAAACAATAATGTCGTAAACAAACTGTATGTCACGAGTTTTAGAGATGTTTCTAGAATAGATAAAATTCTAGGAAATGGTAGCTATCTTACAATTGAAGTCGATTCTAGACTAGAAACAATTCCTTAATGTTTACTATGCGGTGACATTTTCAATTGTGAGCTTCCATTGCTTGTTTGTGCTTGAATTTCATGAATGGCAACTTCGATTTCGTGTTTCAAGGCTTCAATCGTTTCTGGATGGTTAGCTTAACATTTATTATTATTAAAAATAGTCCATTAATATTAGAATTTCTGGTGATTATTCAATTTTCGAAAACGGTGACCAAAAGTTCTGAATTGTTAACGTTGGTTGTGTGGAAATTATAGCTTCGTCCTGTTGAAACCAAACCTCATTCATGTCATCCTCTTCAATATGTGGGTTTTGAGCACATCGACTTCTTAATGATGACGTTTGGATTTTCTGAGCCCCAAATACGACAATTTTGCTTATTGACATAGCCTCGGATATGGAAATTGGCTTCATCTGAAAAGATTGAATGAATCCCATGCCACCCCCTGGTCTCCCGAAACTCCTGTTCCACCTCCTGGTCCCTGAGACTTCCGTACCACCCTCTTGGTCCCTGAGGCTCTCTTACCAACTCTCGGTCTCTCTGAAGCTTCCGTATCATCCCTCCGGAGTTCCCCCTGCCAACCCCCGATCCCTCTGAAGCTGCCGTACCACCCCCCGGGGTCAGCTGAATTGAACGAATTTTTGGTAAAGATGTTCATGTTTGGCCAAGCGATCTCCAACCTAACACCTCGAACGCGACGTATTTTTGCAAAATTTTCCTCAGAGAAGTGTGAGAAATGTTCAGTTCCTGAGAACGAAATCGTGCTAAAATCCGCCCAAACAGTCACTCGTTTTGAGCACATCGACTTTTTAATGATGACGTTTGGATTTTCTGCGCCCCAAATACGACAATTTTGCTTATTGACATAGCCTCGGATGTGGAAATTAGCTTCATCTGAAAAGATTGAATGAATCACATGCCACCCCCTGGTCTCCCGAAACTCCTGTTCCACCCCCTGGTCCCTGAGACTTCCGTACCACCCTCTTGGTCCCTCTCTTACCAACCCCCGGTCTCTCTGAAGCTTCCGTATCACCCCCGGAGTTCCCCTTGCCAACCCCCGATCCCTCTGAAGCTGCCGTACCACCCCCCGGGGTCCGCTGAATTGAACGAATTTTTGGTAAAAATGTTTATGTTTGGCCAAGCGATCTCCAACCCAACACCTCGAACGCGACGTATTTTTGCAAAATTTTCCTCAGAGAAGTGCGAGAAATGTTCAGTTCCTGAGAACGAAGTCGAGTTGACTTTGATGGATTTTCACACAAACCTTGGGCAATAGCAGCAATGTTTTCGGCTGAGCTCACTGGATGGGAACATGGACGGATTGTTTTGTTCAATAACGATCCAGTTTTATGAACTCGCTTCACGAATTGATCCACAAACTTAAGTTGAAGACCTATTTTTTTACAGTTTGGCTTGAAGACTACCGAAAGGCTTTTTTAAAATATCAGAAAGTCTCCCAAAGAGTTTGTTTTCTACTCGATCATTGACGTCGTTCATAACTATAGGAAATCTATTTACAATTATTTCAGTGGAAGGCACTATAAGACTGTACCTATAACATATCAAAGATACATTTCAACGTCACCTTGGATTTAAAAAAGAGGTGTGAAAGGTTGTCTCTTAGTTAAACATATCCATGTATATATACATATATGTACAACATACATACGTGTATGTATATAGTGGCTGCTCAAAAGAATATGTTAATTGAACATTCAATATTTGATCTTCTCTTTTATTCCATCAAACTAATTAGTATATCGACACTTTCAAGCAATCTTAAATATAACACTCATATAGGTACATATGTATGTAGGTATATAACATTATATAAATCTTAACAGTTATCTTTTATAAAATTTGTGTCTATGTATTATAATACAATATAAATGAGAAGGATATTTCTTAGGTATTAATGACTTCGTCGATGTTATAATATCTAACCCGTTATATATCTATCAGAAATATTGCATATGCAGTTTATATATAAATAAATGTTTTATTAGAATATAAATTGGACGAAAGCCGAGCACACAGCGATATTTTACTTGTAGGTATAGGTCAATGTCGACTAACAGAACTTTTAAAACTGTTTTCAATTTATTTATTCAATGATCACTTTTTATGTTTTATGTTCAGGAAGGATTAATTCCCTATTTGTATTAGACGTTTTTTCTTTCGACTTTAGGCAAAGTTTGAGAATATAAATTACGGTTTTAATAATAATCTTCGTCACAACTTTGAATTAGCATTAAAATTTATCACCCAGAAGAAGGAGGTGTTATTACAATCGAGGTTTTATACTTCACAGGATCATTTCTGCAGTCAATCAACGCACTAAAAGTGACTGAATCGTTTAAAAACTGCACAGAGGAATTAGTTATATACAGTGTGTTTCACTTTTCATGGGGACACCTAAATAACTTTTTTATTTTGAAAGCAATATAAAATTTTTATCAGTTATGTAGGCCACGACAATGCATCTTTTCATATGAATAGGGTTTTTATAAAGTCAAAATCTAGCCAACTACGATTAAAATAAAAAGTAGCGTTTCAAGTCGGGTCATAGTAGCGATTAAGATAGAGCAAAAAAGTATTAAGAAAAAGTTATTACAAATCACTCAAGAACTCCAAATACCAAATTTCTCTGAAAAATTTGTAATTTTACATTTTCTCCATTTTTATGCCATCAGCAGATGATAATTTGTTATTGCAATAATAAGAGTGCCATGAAACAAGAAAACGATTCATCAGTTCAAACGTCAAACATCAAACGTCAATTCACTAAACAGTTTACTTCAGTTGCAACTATCGAACTTTGCTAAGCAATGGCCGATAGACATTTAAGTATTGCTGAAAAAGTAGAAATTATTCGAATTGTTGGTGACAATGTACGTTCTACCCGAGAGGCGGCTAGAGAGTTTAACGCGAGGCACCCTGAACGTCCACCCATCCGTCATCGAACTGTTGCATACTTGAATAATATTTTCAACACTACTGGAAATGTTACTAAACCACGTCCACGAGGATTGAACAATCGAGAACACCATTTAGATGCAGTAATATTAGCAGCGTATCGTAATAATCCTCACACGAGTTTACGAGATATGGCTAGAAATTTAAATATCTCTTACTCTAAAATTTGGAGATGTCTCCGTCGTCACAAATTGAAACCGTATAAGCCAAAATATTTACACACTCTTGAAGATGGAGATCTCCATAGAAGAATGGAGTATTGTCTATGGGCTCAAGGTATTATCTAAATGACAGAGAATTTTTGAAAAAAATTATGTTTAGTGATGAAGCTACATTTACTACTAACGGTGTAGTTTCGTCCCAGAACTGTAGATACTGGGCAACAGAAAACCCAAACTGGGTCATCAACTGTAAAAGACAATATTCACAGAAAATTAATGTGTGGTGCGGAATTTTAAATGCACGAATCATTGGCTCGTTTTTCTTTTTTTGACACGCTAAATGCAGAAAGGTTTTTACATTTTTTAAATACTGAATTAATGGATGTGCTTGATTATTTACCACTGGATGAGAGGCGAGATTTGTACTTCCAGCTAGATGGATTCCCGGTTCATAACGCAAGAATAGTGCGAGCATGGTTAGACGAGAACTTTCCGTTAAGATGGATAGGTCGTAATAGCCCGTTAATAGAGTGGGCTCTAGATCGCCTGACATTACACCACTTGACTTTTTCCTTTGGGGAACTATTAAAAATGTTGTGTATGCATCAAGACCTCAAAACATACAGGAACTGTGTCAGAGAATCCGACAAGCCTGCCGAGAAATTTCCCCAGAAATACTACGACGAGTTGTACTGAATCACAAAAGACGATTGGAAAAATGTATCCGTCTTCAAGGTGATCTAGTTGAAAAAGATCCTATTTAAAATATTGTTCGTTAAATTGTTGCTATATTTTGTTCTTTAATACTGAATAAAATTTGCGAATCGTTTTCTTGTTTCATGGCACTCTTATTATTGCAATAACAAATTATCATCTGCTGATGGCATAAAAATGGAGAAAAATGTAAAATTACAAATTTTTCAGAGAAATTTGGTATTTGGAGTTCTTGAGTGATTTGTAATAACTTTTCTTAATACTTTTTTTGCTCTATCTTAATCGCTACTATGACCCGACTTGAAACGCTACTTTTTATTTTAATCGTAGTTGGCTAGATTTTGACTTTATAAAAACTCTATTCATATGAAAAGATGCATTGTCGTGGCCTACATAACTGATAAAAATTTTATATTGATTGCTTTCAAAATAAAAAAGTTATTTAGGTGTCCCCATGAAAAGTGAAACACACTGTATGTATTGCTGTTAAAAAGAAAAACGGTTCCACTCATTTATTGAATTGCAAAATGGTTCTTAATCTGTCATGTTCAAATTTAGAGTCATATTTCTAGTTCGTGCTTGAGGTTATGCCAACATTTAAGCACGCCATTTTGACATATTTGTAATGACATTTACGTCAAAATCGCGTGCTCAAGCATGCACATAACCTCAAGCAGGAACTATAAATACGATCCTTAGTCCTTCATTCAAAAGCAAGACAGATGATACCTACACATTCATATTTGTATCATAAAAATTTCCTAAACTTAAAGACTGGTTCACAATGTGTTATATACCTACACGTTTTATTGCTAATATTGACATTATTTTATGAGTATGGAAACGGTTTATTTTTCAGATGTGTACCTTCATTATTGAGATTAGATGCTTCATTTTTGATATTAATTACCAAAATGATTTGACAAATTGATTGAACATGATATGGCAAATCGCTGTCTGGTCAAGTTTATAGTTCGTACTTGAGGTTGTATCGATGCTTGAGCACTCGATTTTGACATATTTGTAATGACATTTATGTCAAAATAAGGTGCTTATGCATCGATACAATCGTAATAAATCAGGGACGTAAGCTAAGAGCTCAGATTGATGCTTACGGTTGTGCCGATGTATAAGCACGTCATTTTGACGTAAATGTCATTACAAATGTGTCAAAATTATATGCTCATCAAGCATAGGCACAATCTTAAGTATGAAATATAAATCTAGGAATTAATCTGTATTTTTATATTTAACCCTCTATCTATGGTAATCAAAAGTTTATTACACAGGATTGTATATTTCTACTTTGCGGGGGGGTTGGTAGACATTATTGATAAATGACAGAAAATTTGATCCAAGACTTTTTCTATATATATTATAGTAATTTTTCTTAGGTACTTTTTTTGAAGTAAAAATACGTCAATAATTCGACGAGCTGCTGATGTAATTTCGTTTTATTATTATTTTTGTAATTTTTAAAAATCTCGTCACATCCCACTGGTCGCACAGCCTTAATGCAATCTGACAATTCAAATGACATTATTAAAAATGTAGATACATATTAGCAACCATAGCAATAGATTGAAGTAATAACCAGATATTGTTAACGGGTTTTAGCTCCAAGAGGAAAACTCTTGGACAATATTTGGATTCAATTTGCAGTTATCACAGTATGCTCAGAGCTGTCAAAATTACACCCAAAATGTAATTAAATTACAATTACAAATTACCGCATAATGTAATTGAAAAATCAATTACCAAGCACGACCAAATTTTGGCAATACTTAATTCCCAGTTACAATTTCAAAGTAATTGGCATTTGTGCAAATACTGTAATTAAATTATTTGCAAAGTAATTGAATTAGTAACTTGTAATTGAATTACTGACATGTAATTGAATTATTATGATCGCTACAATAATGTATGTTTCGAATATTTCAAATACTTTCTACAAATTTTTTGCCTGTATTTATATCAAACGCATTTCCACTTTTAGATGGAGAGAGCGGCAAATAAATCAGCATAATTTTGATATAAATTTTATTATACATGTGCAAATACATTGTATATAAATTCTTAAAGTATTGTTGTATAACTTTTACATGTAACTCTGCGCATTGGCCTTCATGCAATAGCAAAGTTCTTCAAAATGTTTATCAGAAAGTGGATGCCGCCTAGGCGCATTGATTACTTCTTCAAAGGAGAACAAACGTTCTACAGGAGCTGACGAAGGAAGACATGTATTGTATTTTAAAAACAATTGTTTTAAAACTGGATAGCTATTGAGAAGAGAAAATCGGTTGATATGTCATTCAAATACTGTAACGTCTCTAGTTCAACTTTTGTTTTGAACGTATTTGTAACTTTATGTTTAGAATTATCATCTAGCTCAAAAAATCATTTAATGCCTGCGTAAGATTTGCTTTACTTATATAACCTTGCTCAGATTGTGTTTCCTTACCGGTCTCAAATATAGCCTAGTTATATTATTATTCAGATTTTGTATTTCAAATCCTTCAAAACTATTGACCCATCTCAGTTTGAATTTTGGTATGGTAAAAGAAGCCAATATTGCATCCTTGCATTCGATCGTATAAATCACTTCATAGATATTGTTTGATGAAATTAAAAAAATACTATACTACAAGCCTCCTACAGTCGACTTATGTTTACTCGCGATGAAGACAACGCTTTCTAATTTTACCGGTTGCCGGGCTTTGTGGCTGATAAGTAATTGCAAAACCAATTACTTTTACCAATTACTCATAAAGTGCTTGAATTATCAATTACATTTGGGTGTTTACAAAAGTAATTCAATTACATGATTGAATTACTTCTTGTAAATAATTAAATACATTTTGAAGTCTTATAATTGAATTACTTGACAGCTCTGAGTATGCTTCACAAATTGTAGTCTTACCTTGCGAAGGTAATTTCAACTGAAGGGGTTGGTTGCACTAAAATTCCTGCTTTGCTACAATTTTTTTGATCAAAGTATGATCACTATCTTGAATTATTTTATAGCAAGGAGTTAGGTTAAGTTAGGCCAAAGGATATACTTACGAGTTACCGCAAAACTTCTACCAGAAAATTAAAAAGCAATTAATATCTCTAACAGCTAAATTTTAACATTTCATAAG